>BCKQ01000002.1:1396561-1432919 GCA_001600695.1 Ascoidea asiatica | reverse complement strand
ATGCTTTAAAAGCTTTTTCTGTTCATTTTATCAAAAGTTGCTGTTTAGGTTTTTCTAGAACTTTCTAGAACATTCTAGAACTTTTTGGAACATTCTAGAAACAGAACTTTCTAGAACATTCTAGAAACAGAATTTGCTAGAACATTCTAGAAAAAGAACATTCTGGAACATTCTAGAAGAAGAACCTTCTAGAACATTCWATTTGCTTCTTTGTCGTTATGCTTTCTTATTTKCTCTTATATGCTGCTTTSTATTTGTTACTAGAAGTTTCTCGAATTTTCTAGAACCTTCTATGAAAAMGATTCTAGAAGATTCCATTGCTTAACTACTTTGTTTGAAGTTTAGTATGTGAAATTGAGATTCTGAACTTTCAGATTTTCACTTCKCATACATTTTCAAATGGTATAAATAGAGGTTGTTTTTCCCTTACTTTTCAAAATYATTTTTCTTTATTTTTATTWTATATCTTTAAGAATTTTTATTATAACTTTTATATATTATCTTTTAATATAKACTAATCATTATTATTATTAATTATTTTTTATAGAAATCTTATTTTATTAAAAAAAGAGCCAGAATCGATCCAAAAACGATCCAGAAAAGATTCACCAGAACAGAAATGTGCGACGAATTGAATTTGAATTTGAAATTGAATTTGAAATTTCAATAAGCGCTTTATGACCAGCTGCACCACCAGACCGGTACGTAGTGGGCAGTAACGGTACCGCTTTGTTTCCACGGGAAGCAGGTGAAATTCAGCTTCATCAGGCCTCGAGGCATCTGGGATTCAGATTCGGAAACGCGGAGTCATGCACGTTAACATATGATCCGATTAGTATGGGAGAAAAACAAGGAAGTTGCAAGGAAATTACAAACAAACAACAAGGAAATGGCATGGCTTTAGCTGCAATCATCCGCCGCCAGTGGCTCAGTTTTCTAGAACAGGTATCTAGCACTGGTAGGACTGCTATAAAAAAATGAGGTTGTTTTGCTTCCCGCTTAAATCCACTTATTTATACCTTTTTGTTTAAAAAACCTAAAAAAAGAGCGGGAAGCAGTTTCCCACTGATAGATGCCCACGACAACGTTTATTTTGCATTTCACTCCTGAAATTTTGATGATGTCAACGAGCCCGTATCACCCAAACTCACAAGCATCACATTACGTCCTGTACCTTTTTGACTAATCACTGACTAATCAGTGTATTGCTTCAGGGACTATCAAATTCACTTAGGAATACACAAACAGTCACGTGCTTCTGAAAATAAAATCTTCTTTTCTATTACGAATAATAAGAAATTAGAAATTTCTCTTGAAATTAGTATTTTATTATCATACAATAATCATCTAATCGTTTCAGAGAAAATTCATGATTTCTAAGCTTCAGTTGTTCCTTCAATAATCATATCCTATAAAACTGGAACAAAAGATTAGTTGAAATTTTGTGTTTCTGTAGTTTTTGGATTTATTTAATCTTACAAAAATTTTACTCAAAGTAATAATTCAATGTATACTGTATTTCTTTTGCAACTTATTGAAATTCGATTCATTTCATAATTAAAGCAATTAATTCCATTTACCAGAATTCAGGAAACAGCTAAAATCGATTTAAAAAAATACGAGATGAAAACTAAAATAAATAAAACTAGCTTATTCTTTATTATTTTATAATTTTTAATTTATAAAAACTACTCATCTATCACTTTTAAAAGAGATTTAATCTTGATTTGGGGTATCTTTTTAAGTTTTCAGCCTCGAATAAGAAAAAAAACTTATTAACTCCGCAAATTAAAATAAACCGGTTTTTACTATCACATGATAAATCTTAAATATGTTTATGGATATTACTCAAAGGAGTTACAAATACCCTCGATTATATATTTAAATAATCAGGAGAAAATATAGCAGGCGACTCGTATATTTAAGTCTCAAGGACTGTATGAATTTATCAACTTAAGCTTAAGCTTCTGCTTCATAATGGTTGGTAACTAAGCACTATTATTCTATATCACAGTACCGTTAGTAACGTTACTTAAAGTTACGCTCAAATATTTCAATGAAATACTGTACATCATTATACAGATAGGCATATGTTAGGTCTAAAAACGTACCTTAAAGTGTACTACCCTTTTTTGATTTTTTTTATAGTTGATAATTGATAAATCAAAATTACAAGTTGATCTGTTGAAAAATTATGTACAGCATATTTTTCACCAAGAAAATAAAAATAAAAATAAAAATCAGTAAGATTAGTCAAATTCTCATATTATATGTATTTTTAAGCTATTAAAAGAATCAAAGTTTCTTACTCAACCGTTACTGGTTCAAGATTACTTTTAAAATTGCTTTCAAGTTTTCATTTCTAATTTTTTATTTTTTGATTTTCAGTTTTCAATTTCCTTTGCTTAAGAGAAATTGAAATAAATTTTCAAATTTTCTTGTAACTTTACAACCATATGCTCCAATTTATTTTATGCAACTTTCAAAATTTGGGTTGTTGAACTTGAGGGCGGTTTTGGCGGTTATTACTGTTAAAGTATTCTATTTAATTGAATTTTTACTAGAAACAAAATGCAAACAATTAATTTATTTATTTCTTAATAATCCTCCACCACGCCTTTAAAATAAAGTACTGTTCCTTATTAAAATATTCAATTTATAATTAAATAAAAAAAACTCATATGAAATACGTTAATGCTAAATAATGCATAGAATAGTTTTTGAGTTAAAGTTTGAAAATTTTGAATTTTGGGAATTTCAACATTTTTAACGTCGTTAACAAAACAGCAGCGTTAACGTTAAACTGAAAGGACCGGAATCATCTCAACTATCTTTTCCGTACGGATAGGAGGAAATGAATTTCTATCCCAAATATCACGTGGAGCTTGTTTGTATTAGCGTGTCATTAAGAGAAATTCCTCGTCCAAAAATAAGAGCCCTGAAGCTTAAGAGCCCTTCTTTCTAGATGGTAGCCAATTTTATGGGTCTTTTTCTGCCCGTCCTTTATCATTTCTATTAGTTTCTTGGATCCTAATCAAAATCTATTACGTAACTCAATAAAAATACGACATGTTTTGATAGTAACTTGAGGTTAAATGAAAATAATAGAATCAATACATTATTTGATTGAAATATACTGTATAATAATAATCAAAATCATTGAAATTAAACCAATTAATTGAATAAATCAAAAGAATAAATCAATATAAATATTAAGTTGGAAAATTAAGTGATTTGCAATTTGATAATATATAGATATATCAAATATCAAATATGCAGTTTATTGAATTGAATTACTGAAATAAAATACTAATCATTCATCATTTATCATTTATTATTACAAATGTATCAAAATAGATATGTTAAAAATTAAAATAGTCTTCAAAAATTTATCTAAAATTTAAAATGATAATATCTGATGATATTGATATTAATCTAAATTTAAATGTTTGGGATGATCTTATTCCTCCCTCTTTTACATCTTCAGAATCAATTACAATTAATAATAACAATAATAATAATAATATTCAAAATAAGGATTTAAATTTTAACTCAAATTCAAATTCAAGTTCAAATTCTTTGAAACATTTTACTTTAACTGATACTCCAAATGATTTATCTACTATAAAATCCGAGAATGACTTTGATAATACAAATATTTCAAAAAAGTCTGATGATTATAATAATTTAAAATCTGATATAAATTCAAATTCCATTGCTAATTTAAATACAAATTCCAATACAATCACTGATTTAGAATTAGAACCAGAACAAAAACAAGATTTAGATTTAAACTCTGATTTAGTTTCAAATCCAAATCCAAATCCAGATCCAGATTCAGAATCAGATTCAGATTCAGATTCAGATTTTGGAAATTTTGAAGAAACTCCAATACCCAATCAATCTATAAATAATCGAAATAATAATCTCGAATCAATTATAACTAAGTTAAATCTTCCCAGTAATAGGTCTTTAAACTCATTGATTAATGATATTTTTCCATTGTCTGAAAAACCATTAATAAATAAAAAAAATGAAAAAGTTGAAACTGATGAAAAAATTAAAATCAATTCTTCTTCCTCAGATTTAAATTCCAATTCCAATTCCAATTCAGATTTAGATCCAAGAGACTTATTAGATTATGGTGAAAAATCAAGAAAATATTATTTTTCATTAATGAGACCTACAAAACAATTTATAAATTCAAATAATTCAAATAAATTTCATCGTCCATATCAAAATATACCAAAATGGAAAAATTCTGCAATTCAAATTCATTTATTATCAATTGTTAAAAATTTAGATAATATTAAAGATTCTAATATTTCAAATAATTCTGATCCAATTTCTTTTTTAAATTCAAATTTAATTATTGATGATGAATTATCAAAACATTTAATCGCTAATGCTAATAATGATTACTCTTCAATATTTGGCTGGTCTACAACTCAAAATGATAATGAACTTAATAATAGCAGTAAAAGTAAAACTAAAATTAATAGTAATAATAATTCTTCCAACTTAAATAGTAGAAACATTTCAGTATCACAACAATTAATCTCTCGTGCTACAAATTCTGCAAATGATTTAAAAATGAAAAGATTATTAAAAGAATCATCAATAAAAGAAGATAATCTTAAAGTTATTCAAGATAGATTACAAAAAGAAAAAGATTCAGATCAAAAACTCAAAGAATTGCAATCAGAAGCAATATTAAAGAAAATTGATTTAACAAAAGATGAAAATGGAAACTCAATAAATATAAAAAATTTAAATCCTGCTAAGTTAATAAATTTTTTCAATAAAACTTTCAATTTTACAAATGTTTCAAATAATAATAAAAATATTTCAAAAGAAGCTCTATCTTCTACTGAATTTTTTGAGCAACATAAAAAAAATACAAATCCTTTAGAATCATCGATTAAAGCTGAAATATCAGAATCAAAAAGTGATGAAGATGATGATTTTGGAAAGTTTGAGTTTAAAAATTTTAATGGAAATAATACCTCTGATATGAGTGATGATGATAGCATTGATAATTCTGGAAATTTTGAGAATACTCATTATGGCCAATTAGGAGATTTATCTAATAATGAAGTTACTTTAACTGAATATAATGACCCTGATTCAATTGCAGATAATGACCCTGATTCAATTGCAGATAATGAAAATAAATCAGATAATACTAAATCAAAGTCAAAAAAAAGTAGTAACCAAATCAAATTAAATCCAAATAATTGGTTTTCTTTTCTTAACCCTACAAAAAATGACAATACCCCCCAAAAACATTCAGAGATCATTACTCTGGCGAAAGAAGAATCCAACAACAAAAGTGATTTCACAAAGAGCATAAATATGATTGTTAAAGAAAATTTGGAAAATACTGAAATAGGCCAAAAAGAATTAAACATACAATCAGAGAAAGAACTTCAGAAGAAGATTTCTTCTATAGAAACGCCTACTTTTGATATTGAGAAGAAGATTATCACAAAAGAAAACATAGATAATTTAACAAATGAGAACCTAAGTCCAAAACTGATTGTAGACTCTGATGTGAATATTGACCCCAAAGTTGATAAGCCCCCTCAGTCTTCAATAAGTCAGGAAAAAGAATCAAGAAATCTTATTATTAAAAAGTTAAATTTATCTGAGAGTATTGAATCAGCTAAAAAGCATGAAATCTCTATAAATAAGGCATTAGCGTCTAACAAATCTTCACCCCCGATATTATCATCTGAAATACTATCTCCCAAAATCTTGTCACCTAAAATCTTGTCACCCAATATATCGTCTTCTCAAATATTATCGCCTAAGATATTACCACCTAAAATACCATCAACAAGTGTTTCATCATCTAAAGTACTACCATTCAAGGCTTTATCCCAAAAAACTTTTCCATCCATGAATCACTCTTCTAATGATTTATCACCCTCATTGTCATCATCGAAGATTGATTCTTTTAATCAATTACCCCCAGAAATTCATCATCAAATTATTTTACCTGCATCAATTTCTACAGTAAATCAAAAAATTCCGAAAGTGAATCAGAGTTTTTCACCAAAAAAACAATCATATAATGATATGTTTGAGCTTGACTCGAAATTGGATAATAAAATTGAAAATATGAACATACTTGAAAATAAAATTGATCATAATAGAGATCTAAATAAAGTAAAAGTAAAAATATGCCAAGATAATGGAATTAATGGAAAAGAAGAAAACGAAGATAATGATAATGATGATGATGATTTTGGAGATTTCAATATGAGTTCATCCATTGATAACATGAATAATCAGAATATAAATTCGGATACTAATGAAATGCCTGAACTTCAAAATAATTTAAATCTAGACATGAGTAATAATACAATAAAAGTGGCTCTGGTGACTGATAGAAAAATCATAGAAAATAAAACAATGAATATTAAACAAGAATCCATAAACGTTTCAACCTCTCTTAAGGAAAACCTTCCTCATAATTCTATTTTAGAGACAAAAAAATTAAGCCAAAATAAATTCAATAAAAATACCGAAGAAAAAGAGAACGATGATGATGATGTTGATGACGGGTGGGGCTGCTTTGAAGCAGCTTCAGTATCGCCTTCACCCTCTCCTTCTCCTATTATAAATTCTACAACCATGCAAACTGGGGTTAATGTACACTTTGATTTAGATTATAAAACTGAAAACAATATTAATTCCGAATTTTTGAAATCAAAATCTAGGGAAAAATCAGTAAAAGAAGAAGTGATTCAAGAAGATGATAATAATGATGATGACGATGACGATGACGATGAATCAATGGGTGAATTTCAAATGTCACCAACCCCAAGTTTTTCACTTCAATCACCAATAAAGCCATTAAGTCCAAAAAATAATGTGATATCTACATCGACAAATAATAATAGCTTTTCATTGTTATCGTTACCAATGGAACCATTAAAGCCTAAAATTATCAAAAAAGGTAAGATAAAAGCTTCAATTCATAATAATGGAAACTCAACTTTGAAAAATGATGGTGATAGGAATGATAGTCTTTTATAGGAATTTTTAACTTTTCTTCAATCTTTATAAAATGTATACTAATTAAACGAAAATAGTTAATAAATAAACAATTATTTATTAGAAAAATAATCAATATATGAATTCAATAATAATATATAATATATAAAATATAGAATAACATCAGCAGAAAAAGAAAAAAAAAAATAAATAAATGAATATCAGAATTGAAAATTATACAAAAAAGAAATTTTATTAGTAACGTCTTGGAGGAAGTTGAGGAGTTTGTGAATTAGAATTTAAGTCTGAGTTTGAATTTGAATTTGAATATGAGTTAGATAAGTTATTATAAGTTGCATTTGAAGACCCAGGATAAGCTGATGAACTTGGCCTAGGAGGATATTTTGGAGCTTTATTTGAGTAATTATCCTTTAATTTATTTAATTTATTCAAAGAATCAGAAATTGTACTTTTCACTAATTTTGTTTGTTTATCCAAATTTTCATTCGTGAAATAATCATGAACTTTATTATTACTTTTACCTAAATCAAAATTAAAACCATTTGCATGATTAGAATGAGATTTGGTATTGAATTTTGAATTAATTTTGGTTTTTGTATCGGAATTGGAATTATTATTGATATTATAAGTAAGTTTAGGATTCATTGGTGGTCTTGCAGGTGGAGATGGGCCATATTGAGAATAAGATTCATTATTATAATGAGGTTGAAAGCCATGACTTGTAGGAATTGGTTCTTGAATTTGAGAAGGTATTCCATTTTTTTCCTCGTAATTCACCGAATCTGATCGAACTGTTGGATTAGATACAGCTGGTCTTTCATAGGATCTTGGTGGTAATGGAGGAGAATTTGCACCTGTATTACTATTGACATTATTAGTATTACCACTTGGATCGATTTCTGAATATGGAGGAGGTGGCTCACTAGGATAATTATTTGAGTTCATATTGATATTTCCAATTACTTATTTCACATATGAAAAAACTCTACAGTTTCAATTAAATATATTCTTTTATCAATTTTATAAACTGTTTTACGATAATTGATAGACTATGGTTTGATTATAAATTGATAAAGAACTCAGACACTGATAGCAATTTTGTTTGTTAAGTTTAAGTCAATTTCAAGCTCAGCCGATGATGATGTGAAGCCTTGTGGCTTGGATTTCGAAAAAAGCCAGGTCCGCAAAAGTGGTCTCTTTATAACACGTGTTTTGTTAATTTTCTTGAAATTTGATTATTTTTCACTTTTAGCTGAATTTCGATGAATTTAATTTGAAGATGTGAAAATAGACAGTTTTTTAAGAAATGATTAACTTCAGGTGAAAAGAAGTGAAGAGCTTATTCAACTGAAGTTATTCAAACAATCTTCGATTCATATACAAATATAAATTTTTAGATTCATAATGTTGTATAGTGGAATAAGTAATATAAGTAAGAAAAGTGTGCTATCTTCAAGTAGAAGTGTATCACAAACAGAGCCATTTTTATCTTCAACTTTTATAAAATCTTCAAATGTTCAATTTATTCGTGGTAAAAGAACTAAAGGTGAAGCTTCTCCAGGAACTCAAAGATTAGTTACTCAAATGTCAGTATTATCAGCAAATAGAAAACAACCAAGATTATTAAAATTAGCTCCTGAAGATATTATAAGACATGAAACTGTTGAAAGTGCATGGAATTTAGTTCAAAAGACTAAAAGAGATAAATTAAATAAAAGTTTAAAATTAAAATATAATTCAATTAAAGAAGCACTTGAAGATTTAAAAGAATTTGATAAAACTTTATATGCAAATTCAATTACAAAAATCAATTCTCAAAAAGAAATGAAAAATATTAGATTTCCAATTGAAATGAGAGTTCCAACTGATTTTCCTCCAAATAAACCATGGAATTATGATTATGATCCAACAATTAATACTAAAATTAAGAAATAAAATAATTAAAGTTTAATTATTTATAAATTATATTATTTTGTACATAGATGAATGTTTATTTAAATATTTAATAAAAAAATAAGTTATAATAAGAAATCTACAAAAAATAAAAATAAAAATAAAAATAAAAGTAAAAGTAAAATAAAAGAAAAGAAAAGTTAAAGAAGAATAAATAAAATATAAATGAAAATAAAAAACCCCGAAGATTTTGATAAAATGAATGTTTGAGAATAAATATAATAAAAAATACCGTTAAATATATGAAAGAATAATAACATTTAAATATATATATAAATAAAATATTTGAATAAAATTGGAAATTTGATCAACAAATTCATTTGTTATAAAAAAAAAAACTAGTTAATTTAATTTTGAATTTCTTCTAATTTTTTTTTACCAATATTATTTGAAATATAATTAACATAAAATATAAGAGAAGAAGTTATAATAAAAGTTAAAATAACTAAGATTATATTAATTGGAATTGGATTCATTTTAAAAATTGTATGAGTATAAATATCAAGATATTTTTGTAAATAATTAAAAATTCCTGCAGTTGACATTATTGAACCATAAATTATACCAAAAGAAGTAAAACCAAAAATTTTTCCAACAAAATCACTTATAGTTGTATAAAAAAAAGGTCTATACATTGTAAAAAGTAAAATATTTAAAAGTCCAGCAAGATATGAATTTGGAATTATACCTAAAATTCCAATAGTTATTGTTAAAATTGATAAAGAAGATAAAACTATTAAAGTATTAAAAGAATCTAAAAGATAACCAACAAAAGGTATTGAAATTAAACCACCTAATGGTAACATTATATCAAATATATGATTTAAAGAATTTGCAGAATTTATTGAATTTAATAAATAAGTATATTGAGAATTAATTGTTGAGATGAAATAATTTAATCTTAACATTTGAATAATAGCAAAAAGAGAAGTTAAAATAAACCAAAAAGAAAAAAATTGTAATTTTAAAGATTTATTACCCATAATATTAAATAAACCACCAGATTGATTTAATAATTCATCAGGAGTTAAATTTTCTTCAATTCTTGATAATCTATTAATATCAACTAAAGAAGATTTTCTTCTACCAGTTATTTCAGCATATGAAGAACGACGAGAAGTGTTATTAATTTCATTATTATTATTATTATTATTATTATTATTATTATTATTATTGTTATTAATAGAAGTTGAAAGATGTTGATTAATATTTTGAGAAGAATTTTGTAAAAGTGAAGTTGATTCATTAACAATTTGATTAACATTTTCAAAAATTGATTCAGATTCATTTTGAAATTTAGATTGAAATTTATTTGTTGGATAATCTTTTGAATTTGGATTAATTTGTTCAAAAGAATCCCAAGGCATTAAAAAAATTTGAATAATTATTATAAATAAAGGTATAATTAAATAAAGTTTAAAAAAATCATTAATTGTAAAATTTGAATTAAATGAATAAATTATATTATAATAAAGAAAAGTTGCAGAAGAAGTATCAAAAGCACCAGTTATTAAAGCTAAAATTGTTCCAGAACTTTTTGGAAATGCATTTGATAATTGAAATGTTGAAATATAAGTAAATGGACCACCTAAAGCTAATAAAGAAAAACCAAATAAATATGGATCAAAAAGATCTAATTTTAATAAAAAATTTATATTAATTAAAATTATTGAAGAAATTAAAATTAAAAAAGCACCAATTAATGAAGAAATTTTTGGACCAAAATTATCTAAAATGAAACCAATTGGTAAAGATGATAAATTTGTTAAAACTGCAGAAATTGTGAAAATTAAATTTAATTTTAAATCTTGTTCTGGACATAAAACAGTATTTTCATTTATATGATCAATTTTTAAAATATCATTTTGATAAATTGAAGGACATTGATTTTGATAAACACCTTCTTTAATTAAAAATGGTTTTATAGCTGCAAAACCAAAAACTGGACCACCAGCAAATGCACACCAAAGAATTGCACAAGAAACTTGAGCTAATCTTTTTGATCTTGAAACTTCAAAATATTTCATTTTTTTTTATAATATTCGATTATTAATAATAAGTTTAAGATTTGAAAAGAAATATTTGAATGAAAGTTGAAAAGAAATAATAAATAAATAATAAAGTAATTTAGTCTTTTAAAGGATATTTATAAATATTTTCAAATGGATTAAACTCGTTGAGATTAAAGAGAAAGAAATGAAAAATTTATTCTTGAAGAAAAAAAAGAAAAAAGTTAAATAATGAAAAAGATTCTTTAAAGTTTTTAAAAGTTTTAAAAGTTTTAAAAGTTTTAAATATTGAAGTTGGTGTTTAACTACTATTATTCATTCATAATTTCAGTATAGCCGAATGATCTAAAATATATTATGGTAAATCAATTAGATTATTCTATAAATTAAACATTTCGAGTTTAAAAGTGGTTAAATGTCGCATATAATACAGGGGTATCATTATAGTAAACTTTTAATATTACTTAAATATATCTTTTTTCTTAAGGGATCTCCGGCCATTTTCAATGCCCATTGGCTGGTTGCTCTCTTCAAATTGTCAATTTCGGTCTAAAAAATAGAAAAAAGTAGCAGAAAAACGATCAAAAAAGAGAAAAAAGAGAAAAAAGATAAGGAAAAGAAACGATGAGATATTCTCACAAGAACAATTATATAAGCTTCAAATAATACGTCGACTAAACGGTATAAGTTTCAAAAGCACCTCTTCAGTTCTTTCAGTTCTTTCAGTTCTTTCAGTTCTTACAGTTCTCCTAGTCGAATAATCGAGTACTCTTCTCTCTTCTCTCTTCTCTGTTTATTCTTTATTCTTCTTTATTCTTCTTCTTTCTTCTTCTTCAGATTCGATTTGTAACTGAATTTTTTGTGTAATTTTCTTGTGTCTACTCAAGGTTTATGCGGGTACGCTGCTAGCCGCACTGCTGCCTGCCTGGACAACGACCCCACCGGCTTGCCGAGGCTTTCGCCGTTGATTGTTAATCATTTTATTTTTTTTCTTAAGTATGGGAAGTGAACTTTCACATACTAAATTTACAAATTTATTCTTAAGATGGGTTACCCGCTCCTATTTTCCACTAATATAAATAGGGCACTTACCTTCCATATTTTTTTTATAATTTTTATATATTTTATATTTTAATTAACAATTGCTTATAATTTGAATTAGATATTTTTTTAGTAATAATTAGATATTTTGTTCAAACTACAATCAAATGTATTAATAAATTTGGACTATCAATTCTTTATTAAGGATAAGTATTATTTTATCTTTTTAGTGTTTTCTATCTTCCAAGGTAAGGCGGAGTATGACTTTAAGTTTCTTATTATTACACTAACAAGAGTGGCATTTCAAAAAGTAAATAATCCTCTGAAATCTAATTCCCTCCTTTATTCTTTGGAACTTTTTTGGCCGTTGTAGAACATTGTTCTTAGCTTCATGGTGCGCAGGGTTAATTAGTGAATAGTAGTGATTTAATCCAAAGTGAGTTAGCTTATGTTTTCAAATTCTAGTCTGCAGCTCACTGCAAAGTAGCAAGTAAAACCCATTTCATATTGTACGGAAGAATTAAGACAATAACAAAATCTACCAATATATTTTCTTTAATATTACTTTCTATTTCAAATTATTAATACTAGTAATACTTCAACTAATATTTTAATTCCTTTTTTCTTTATTATAACAATCTATTAAATTCGATTTAAAAAAAAAAAAAATAATAAAAAAAAATTTCCCAAACCAAATAATTTTTTAAAATCATTACTAAAAATTATCAACACTATTTAACTGCAAAAAACACAATCATAACTGAAACTATTAAATCTTTATACAAAAAAATTAATGACAACATTGCCTTAATTGAAGCTTCATTTAATAAAATAGGTAAACAAATTACATCAGTTAGTGAGTCAATCAACAAACTAAGATCTGATGTTAGTGAAAAGTTTAGAATCAAGATTCAAATACACTTAAATAAAGTAAGCATTTTGATGATTTAAGATCTACTATTACAAATCAATCATCCGATATAGATTTTATCAAAGATATGCTTAAATCTATTACATCTTCTTTATCTAAAACTTCTACAATTAATGATCCTTTTGCTCAAATTAAACGAAAAGATGCTTCTGCTTCAGATAGAACTAATGCTACAGCTAATAAAAATGTTGCTGCTCATCCAAATGTGAATACTACTGATGATGGTGATCACACTATATTTTTTGAAGCTGAAGACAAAATCAAAGAAGAAATTCTTAAATCACCAACTATACCAGCTGCTGCTGCAAAAGTTCAAAAGCTTGCACAAGGTTTTCAAGCACCCAAACAAAATAACCAGAACATATTCACTGAACTGAATAAGGTTAATAACTGGCAATATGATCTCAATCAAATTAAATCTAATGAAATAAAGATTGAGTCTGCTGTTTGGGAGAATCCAAAGGTTGAAAGTGTTTTACTTTGGCCAGGTATGGCAATAAACAGAGATAATTCTGGTATTGGTATGGATGGTACTTCAAAACCACCCAAATTAAAACAAAATTTAATTATTGAAGGTAGACAAGATAGAAAATTAATTCTAAAATTACAATCTATTGAAACTTACTTCAAAATGAATAGGTTAAGATATGATTTATGGGGTATAAATCCTTATAACTATATTCCAGAATTTATGAATTTAAAATGAATTAATTTCATTAGAACCATTGCAAGAAATGGTTTAAAAAACCCTTCATGGCCTGCTGCCTGTGCTTTCATTCTCGGAGGTATAGACACAGATCAAAATTATAGAGCTTTAATTCAACAATTCAAAGAAATTAAACCCTCTGAAAATGAAAAAGTTGTTGATTTTATAACAAGATTTAGAAATTCTTATGAAAGTCTTCCTTTAAATGCTGTTTCTAGTACTTTCATGAGATCAACAATTATTTCTCAAATTAAAAATGAATTTCGTCATCAAATTCAATGGGAAACAAAATTTCCATCCAAAACAACTATTGAATTGTTCAACAAATTACTTAACTTGTTCAGTTCAAGAGATGTTTTTACAGCTGTTTCAAATGAAGTTATTATTGACAATGATATTTATAACTTCAATAATCTTGAATCAATTATTGATTCAAACACAAAGGAAAACTTCAATGCAATTCGTTCCACAACCAAAACTTGTGATTTCTGTAATCTCCCAGGACATTTCAGAAATACTTGTTTCTGGTATAGAAAATACAAAAAAATTGTTGAAACCGAAGCTGCAAATAGAAAATCAAAAGGTAATTCCAATTCTAGATACAAAAACAAATATGACAAGAAGTCTAGTTACAGAATTGCTGAAGAAGGAGCGGAGGAAGACCAATCTGAAAAGTCAGAGCTGGAACTGACCTCAGAATCCTTTTCTGACGATGAACATTTTAGGTTAATTAACACCAACAACAAAAAGATTCCAAATAGATATTTCAATTCTTCTTTTAATGATAAAAAGATGAAAATTCTTTTCGATACTGGTGCTGAAACCAACTATGTTTTTGAATCATCCTTAAAAGGCTTGGGAATCAAAATGCTAGAGCGTAAGCCTACAACAATCCATGGCTTTACAGGGACAGTGATAGTCAAGAATGATGTCATTTTACCACTATTCATTGAAAACTATGGTTTAATTGACATTAAATGTGCTGTTTTGCCAGAAAGTTCAACAAAAGCTTTCGAGATTACTATTGGAAGTAGATTTCTCTACGACCATAAATTTTGTGCAAAAGTTAGTGATAGATTTTCAATTATGCTTTTTAACCAAGATGAAAAGTGTATTTTGAGTCCAGAAAATGTTGTTGAATTAGAAAAATTTTATGTCTCAACATCACAGTCAAATGAGGAACAAGTGTTTGATCTTAAGAAATACTCTTACTTAAATGATTCAACTCCAAGATTACCTCCAGAAAGACTGTTTAAACACACTATTGAAACAACTTCTGAAACACCAATTTATATTGAAAGTTACAACTATAGTCCTCTTCAACAAAAATTCATTGATCAATTTGTTAAATCAAATCTAGAAGCCGGATTAATTTCTGAAACTAAAAGAGGTTGGAACTTTCCATTAGTTCTTGTTCCAAAAGATGATAGAACTTATAGAGTTTGCGTTGATTATAGGAAATTAAATGCTATTAGTGTTAGGCATTATTTTCCTTTGCCATCTATTGATATTTGCCTTAATAAACTCAATGGGGCTAAATACTTCACTTGTTTGGATATGAAAAATGGCTTTTACCAAATTGCTTTAGATAATCATAGTAAAGCTAAAACTGGTTTTTCTTCCAATTCAGGTCATTATCAATTCAATGTCATGCCTTTTGGCTTAGTAAATGGTACTTATACCTTTTAATCATGTATGATGAAACTTTTAGGCCACCTACCTTATGTTATGGTTTATGTTGATGATATAATTATTTACAGCCATAATAAAGCAGATCGTATCGATCAAGTTAATGAGGTCCTTACTGAACTTGAAAAAGAAAACCTTCAATTAAATGTGAAGAAGTCAAAATTCTTTTGCAAAGAAGTTAAATTTTTAGGACGTATTGTTTCCTCAGAAGGAATCAAAACTGATCCTACAAAGATCGAGAAAATCTTAAATTGGCCATTACCAAAATCAATTACTGATATAAGAGGTTTCATTAACTTATGCTCATATTACGGAAAATTTATCTCAAATTTTTCTTAACAAATGATCCCACTTACAGATTTATCAGTTGGGTCTCCTAAACCAGGAACAAAAATTGAATCAAAACTTCTCTAATTCAATGCTTTACATCAATGAAAAAAACATTAACTACTGCTCCTGTTTTAAAAGCATTTGATCCTAAGAGAGTTGCAATTTTAGAAACTGATGCTTCTGACTTTGCTTTAGGTTGTGTATTACTCCAATCCTATAAAAATGAGAACACTGAAAAAAGATCCAATTATATGCTGTTGCTTTTGAATCAAGAAAATTTTCAAAAACACAACAAAAGTATTCTGCTCAAGAGAGAGAACTTTTAGCTGTTGTTCATTCATTGATTCATTTTCAAAAATATATTGAAGGATGCAAAATTATTGTTAGAACCGATCATGAGTATCTTTAATATATTAGAACTAAATCAGATCCTGGAAAAAGAGTTAGGAAATTCATTAAATTTATTGAACTTTATGAATGTGATATTCAATATAAGCCTGGAAAACAAAATGTGGTTCCTGATTTACTATCAAGAAGGACTGATTTGGTTGATGAAAAAGCATATGAGACATTAATGGAAATTGATGAACTTAATGAAATTGAAACTCAGATAAAAACCATCAAATCAATTAAGGATTTGTGTGAAGTCGATCTTATTAGAATTAAAGAATTTTTTCAAAATAAAGAAATTCCTAAAAATATGAGTTCTAAATTTATCTTTGCTAACTTTATGTTCTATGATAATCAAGTACATATTAGAATTAAAGATCGTTTAGCTATTGTTTTAAGTGAAGATAAGTTTAAGGAAGTCTCTGAAAAAGTTCATCTTTCAAATGCTCACTGTTCCATTGCAAATCTAGAAAACATGGTAAATGAAAAATACTCTCATCCTGATAGTATTCTATTATTTCAAGAAGTTATTAGAGTTTGTCCTCATTGTCAGCTTATGAAAAAGCCATCAACTACTTCTAAGACATTAACTCCAATTCCTTCTACAACAGCCTTCTCAAGATGGGGGATGGATTATATTGGTCCTTTTCAAAAAACTTCATCTGGAAATAAATTTTGCATCACTGCAATTGATTATGGTACAGATTATGCTTATGCTGTTGCAACACCAGATACTGGATCGTTACATGTTTTAAATTTAATTCAAACTATCGTCACTAACCATGGTCAAATGAAAGAAATAATTATGGATAATGGTTCTGGTTTTGTTGCAAATAATGTTATTGAGAAATTAGATTCCTTAGGAATCAAATGTCGCAAAACCACTCCATACCACCCAGAGACTAATGGTAAATGTGAGAAGTTTAATGGTTTATTCAAACAAATTATATTTCATTTGAATGTTTTCTCCGAATGGGACCCACTTCTCAATGCTGCATTAATTCAATACAGGTCAAGAAAGTCAAAATATGGATTATCACCTTACTTTTTAGCTTTTGGTGTATATTGAGATTCAAGCAGTAATATGCAACCTTATGCAAGAGAACCTACAGATGCCGAGGATCAAGAACCAACTCAATTAAGAGTCTTACAAATTCAAAGCTAAATAAAAAAAGAAAGGAACATTCTAAAATTAAATGGAACATTGTAAATACCAAAAAAAACCTTCAAGAAGACAAAGCATTCATTAAAGTTTTTGAAGTTGGTGATTATGTTTTAAGACAAAGACTTAGAAAACACACATTAGAACCATATTATAATGGTCCACATACTGGGAAAAAAGTTTTTGATAATAATGGTTACAAACTTTCTACTTTAATCGGTGCTGATATTAAAAATAAAGTAAACGGTAATAAATTAATTCTTGGTTTGATTGATGATAAGCATCCAATTAAAAAGTTTCTCAATCATTCTCAAAATTACTAAATGGTGATAGATCAAGATTAAGTAAAACTTCAAGGGCCTTCGATTTGTAAACGTGGGCCTATTTGATTGTTAATCATTTTATTTTTTTATTAGAACTGTCTTTAAATATTCTAGGCTATTCTTAAACTTTCTAAGATTGCATAGATTGTTCTACGACTACATTCTATTGCGTTCTTAGAACTTTTGTGTGCATGTCAAATGTACTAGAACGTTCTGGGTCTGCATTATTTATTCTTTCTTCGAAGTTCTGTGTGCATCTCGAATGTACTGGCATCCTCGTGTTTGTTCTTAGAATGACGTAGTGTCTTCTAGAACATTACTTTATTCTATTTCTTTTCTTAAGTATGTGAAGTGAACTTTCACATACTAAATTTACAAATTTATTCTTATGATGAGTTACCCGCTCCTATTTTTCACTAATATAATTAGGGCACTTACCTTCCATATAAAATATATAATTTTTATATATTTTATATTTTAATTAACAATTGTTTATAATTTGAATTAGATATCTTCTTAGTAATAATTAGATATTTCGTGCGAACTACAATCACCGTTCTGGTCTCTAGAAGGCCGGTCACCTGACCCGGCCATTCAGGTATTATTTACCATGGAGACGGGTCCAATGCATACTAACTTGTCATTAATTACAGTAGCGTACCATCGTAAGAAGACCCACACTTTTGGCGTTTTTTTTTTTATTATGTCTGTAATGAACACTAATGGGCCATTCCGCATTAGGTGTCATTACTAATCAATTCATAGGATTTATCCCATTTATATAAATAAGTAATCCCTTGATTATTAGAATTAATAGTTTATTTTAATAATCAAGCAATTCGAAATATATAGCTTCAATAAATACTTTTACAATATTAAATATCATCTAGATAGACCTATCCATTACAATGTCTATACTACTTTTTTTATATTAATTAAAGATTTATGATAAATATAAATCTTTAAGTTTATAAATCTCTTCATCTATAAGTTTATCACAAATTGAATCATTTTTAGAATTATTTCCAAAGATTTTATTATGAATTTTATTTCTAATAATATTTATATCTTCATTTTTATTTTCAATTTCAAATAAACTTAATCTAACTAAACTTTGAATATTATATTTTCTTAAAATTAATTTATTTATAAAAATTTCTCTTAATTTATTATTAATTAAATAATTTGAAATTAAAATTTTATTATTTTTTAATGATATTTTAATATTATTATTATATTTATTAATATTATCTTCATTATTATTATTATTATTATTATTATTAATTTTTTTAAATAATTTAATTAATTCAATTTCATTATCACTTTTTATTAAATTTATATCTAAAATTTTTTTTAAAATTTCAAATTCTTTTTCTTTTTCATTAAATTCTTTTAAATTTTTATTAAAATTATTATATTTATCAAAATAAACTTTTAATGATGTTAAATAATAAAAATTAATTAATTCAAAAATCTTAATTTTTTCATTCAAATTTAAATTATTCAAATTATTATTTATATCTTTTTCAATTAAATCATTAATTAATTCACTAAAATTAAAATAATGTTCATTATCATTATCATTATCATTATTAAAAATATTTAATTTCCAATATTTTTCAATTTCTTTAATATAATTTAAATTTAAATTTTTATTTTCTTTAAATAAAATTTCAATTTTCAATTTCATTATCTCTATTTCAATTCTATTTTCTTTTTCATTTTCAATTTCATTTTCAATTTCAATATTATTCTTATAATCTTTAAATGATTCTTTAATTTCAAATTCAATTGAATTTAAATATAAATAAAATTCATTTAATTTAACTTTAATTTCTTTAATTTCTTTAATTTCTTTAATTTCATTATTATCTTTATTTATAATATTAATTGAATTTATAATTAATTGATATCCTGAAATTAAACTATCAATTAAAACTTGTAAATTTATTGTATCTGAACTTATACCAAATTCTTCTTTATTTTCATTATCATTACCATTTTCATTTCCAATTTCATAATTTCCAAAATCTTCAATGATTTCTTCTTTATTTAATTCATTCAATTCTTTAATTTGATAATTGATTAATTCTTTATATAATTCAATTCCTTTAATAATATATTGAATTTCATTTCCATTTTTAGATTCTTCTTCTTCTTCTTCTTCTTCATTGATTTCTTCAAGAATATTATTATATATTAAACATAAATTATATATTAAATCCCATGGTATAACTTCAACTTTAAATTTATCTTTTAAAATATATATTGATTCTTCATAAACTTTAATAATCTCTTTTAATTTATTATATTTTATCAAAACTTCAATCTCTAAATTACTTTGATTATCATTATCATTATCATTATCATAGTTAATACTTAAAATTTCAAAAACATTAATATCTGGTCTGATAAATTCATTATAAATAAAATAAATCAATCTGGTGAGATTGTAAATTGAATCAATACCAATTGAACCTTTTAAACTATTCATATTCCTATTCTTATTCCTAGAGTTCTCAATTTCAATTTCAATACTCTTTTTATAATAATTATATGATCTATTATAAAATCTTAATGATTTCATAAGATCTGTTTTCACCCATCTGTCTCCAACTTCTTCTTCATTCAATGCTTCATCAAAATAATCATTTGCACTTATTAATTCTTTACTTTTGCTTTTAGACTTGAATCTATTTCTATTTCCTTTGGTTTTCTTTACATTGAATTTGATTCTATTTCCATCATTGTTTCTCTTCATTATCTTCTCTTCTCTTCCTTCTCCTAGTTGTTATCATTATCCAAGTATCTACTTCTCTTCTTCTTCTCTTCTTCTTCTTCTTCTTCTTCTAATATCTACTTCTCTTCTCTTCTCTTCTCTTCTTTCTTCTTTACTAACACCCTGCACCCTCACAACAACCGCCAACCGCCAACCGCCAACTGCCAGTCGCCACCGACGAGTCAAACCGCCCAATCAACTGGCAAACACCGCACGGGTCAAGCAAATCAATTCCAAACTACCTTTATTTAACTTACACCATTCAAATACAATTAAATCATGTTTTAATATCAATTTTATTAAACATTTTAATATAAATCAATCAGAATATTTCCATCGATCTAATAACTTTTTAATCCATTCAATTAATCTTTTATTTCATATATATTCATTACTTCAAATATGATAATCTTTTAATTTTCTTCTGTTTTGGTGATTCTTTTGCATTTCAAATAATGGATTTCTCTGCAACTTTGGATTTTAATGTACCTATTGGATATTCTGGATTGCCATTATTAACAAATCATTCATATCCAACAATTGACTATTCAAATGATTATTCAAATAACTATTCAAATGATTATACTTCAAGAAACAAAACAAAAACTAATCCAAGAACAGTTTCAAGATATAAATATAAATCAAGAACTGAAATTGAATCTTTAAATATTAAAAAGACTTTATATAATTTAAATATTAATAATTTAAATAAAAATTCATTAACATGTTTACCAAATCAATTAATTTATTTAATCTCAACTTTTTTAAATCAATTTGATTCATTAAATTTAGCTTTAACTAAAAAATCTATATTTAATATAATTATAAAAAAAATTTATAAAAATATTATAATTTTTAATAATTATAGTGAATTTAATTTAGAAAATTTATTATATTTTAATAAAAAATTTAATTTAATTACAACTTTTATAAATTCAAAATATAATTTTAAAAAATTTATTAAATTAATTAATTCAAATTCAAATTATAATAATTTTATTAAAACTTTTAATTTTATTAATATTCCAAATAATATTACTGATTTTGAATTAAATTTAATTTTAAATTCTTCTTTAATTAATAATTTTAAAAATTTAAATCAAATTATTTGGAATCCAATAAATTTTAATCTATTAAAATTAAATTCAAATTTAAATTTCAATTATGATAATATTACAAAATTAAAAATTAATTTAAATTTTTCTGAAAAAGAATTTAAATTTATTAAAGAAAATTATAATGATAAAAAAAATTTAAATTTATTAAAAAATTTTTTCCCATTTAAAAATTTAATTCATTTAGAAATTATTGATTATAAATATAAATTTATTTTAAATTATATCTTTAAAAGTTATTTAATTAATAATCAATTTAATTCAAATAATTTAATTTTAAAAATTTTAAAAATTTCAAATTTAAATTTTTTAAAATCAATGATTTATCCAAATTTAAATTCTTTATTAATTAGAAATTTAAATGATTTTGAATTAAATTTTAAATTTAAAAATGAATTAAATAATTTATATTCAATTTTTAATCCATTTATTAAAAAAAATTTAAAATTATTAAATTTAAAAAAATTATCTTTAAATGGTATAATTATTAAAAGTTCAGATTATAAAATTATAAAAAATGTGATAAATTTAAATAATTTAAATGAATTAGAATTAAATATTTATGAATTAAATCATTTAAATCAATTTTCTTTTATTCAAAGAATTAATTATGATTTTAATATCTTAAATAATTTAAATCACTTAAATTATTTAAAATACTTAAAATTAAATATTAAAACTCCAAATAATGATTATATTCCAAATTTTTTATCTAATTTTTGTAAAAATAACTTAATAAAAGGTTTAGACTTGATTATAAATTTAAATAATTTCAATGAAGATAATAATAATAATAATAGTGATATAAAAACTAATATTGAAAATCAATTAAATAATTATTTAAGTTTCTTTGAGAATATTAATGAAAATTTAATTCAATTGAAAAAGATCTCAATAATTATTGATGATAATGATATTAAGAATAATATTAATAAAAATGATTTAATTAAATTAAATAATAATTTTAATAATAAATTAATAAATATAATTAAATTAAAATTCAATAATAATTTAGAAAGTTTTAAAATTAAGTTTAACTTTAATACAATTTATAATAATAATGAAGATTTTAATTTAAAAAAAATTAAAAATTTTAAAAAATTAAAATATTTAAAATTAATTGAAGAAAATTCAATTTCAAATTCAAATTTAAATATTAATAATAATATTAATAATCTTAATAATAATTTTAGTAATAATTTTAGAAATAATAATAATAATAATAATAGTAATAGAGGTGAATATAATATTAATAATAATTTCAATTATCATTTAGGATTAGAAGTTGTTCATAATGGTATATTTGATGAATGGTATAAAGTTCAACATATTGCATATAATTTAAGTTTAATGAATAAAAATTTAAAATATATTTGTATAAATAATTGTATATTTGAAATTAAAAGAAATTTTGAAAATAATAAAGTCAATAATTCATCTTTAATTTTAAATAGAAATGGATTCGAAAATGGAAATGGAAATGGAAATGGAAATGGAAATGAAATTAATTTCAATAAAAATCTTTTAAAAAAAGAAATTATTGAAGTTATTCCTAGAGATGGAATTTCTGAATGGTTTCATAAAATGATTGATGTAAGTTATCAAGAATGATTTATTGATAAATTGAACGAATGAATGGATGAATAAGTATATGAATATATATATAATATATATAAATTAATAAAACAATGAATAAATATGTAAATGTGAAGAACTTTTCAAAATATGTTGAAATCAAAWAAATAAAAAAAAAAAAAAAAAAGTTATATGATTAATTCGATTAAATAAATTAATGTTGTAGAACAACAGAAAAGAAGGGCCGAGCTGGGAATTGAACCCAGGGCCTCCTGCACCCAAAGCAGGAATCATACCACTAGACCACACGGCCGACTTTTATGGGTTTTAGGTTTAAATGTAGTTTGTAACTTCGGGTATAGGGCACGTGATTAAATTTGACACGGTTTTTTAAAATTTTTTTTTTTTAAAATTTTTCAAAAGAATGTTTACATTGAAAAAAAAATAATGGACTAAAATAGGAATTATTTACATAAAGTAAACAAAAGATATTTTTTAAGAATAAGTAATAATTTAGTAATTTAGTAATTTAGTAATTTAGTAATTTAGTTACAATTTATTGTATTAAAATCGTAAGAATTGTGGGCTTAAATGAATTGATGAGAATAATATTTTTATTATGCAGATTATAAATTAAAACTTAAAGATATAAATTCGTCTATCAATTTTCAAATGTTTTTGAACTACAAAATTTTAAGTAAACAATAAGAGATATTGATTAAATTATAAAAAAAAAAAAAARAAAAATTATTTTATCAGATAAAAAAAAAAAAAGGTATTCATAAAATGAAGAACCTTGAATATTTCAAGAAAATTAAATTTTATATATATATATATATATAATTATTTAATGAAATTCATTTTTATTATAAATATTAAACTTATAATAAGAATAAAGCAGCACCAGCAGCAATTGAACCAAAACCTAAAGCGATTTTATTGGCAGAATTAGCAGTTGCAACTTCTGGAGTAGTTGAATTAGCAGTAGAAGAAGAAACTTCAACAACAGAAGCAGAAGAAGTTTCAACTGGAGCTTTTGAAGTTGCAGTTAATGGACAATAAGTTGTGTAAATAGTTTCTTCACCTTTAACAGTTTCAGTAACAGTAGTTACACCAGTAGTAATTGGAACTTCAGTACAAACAGAATGACCAGAACATGAAGTAATGGTAATAACAGTAGTTGCAATATCAGAAACAGTGACATTAACATAACCTGCAGAAGCAACGGTAATTGAAATAGCGGTTAATAAAATTTTTGAAAATTGCATTTTTAAAAAAGATATTGGTTAATTGATTGATAGATTTATTTTATTTGACTTGATTTAATTGTTAAAATTAATTAGTTTTTTATTAAATTGATTTAAAAAAGAACAAAGGAGTGATGTAAATTTATATATTTAATTGAGATATAAGCGAATGTATGTGGTTAGATAATTAAATTGATTTAATCGTAGAGAAAGAAAGAAAGAAAGAAGAAAAGAATAAATAGAATTGTTTTAAAAGTGTAGGAAAAGCTTTTAATTAAATAGTGTTGAGAAGAAGAAACGGGTAAGAGTTTGAAATAAGAAAAAGTCGACTATTTTCACTTTTGTTGTTTCTTGTTTCTTGTTTGTTTTTTGTTTTTTCTTTTCTATTTCTGGAGTGAGCACAAATTTATGCTGGTTGAGATTGATTGGTGGTGACTTTGTTCTGGCGCTGGTGTCGGTGCAAACAGCGGAACTGGCACACCCGCAGACGCTCCTCTGCAGCAGGCTACAGAACAAGCTTTTATTGTTAATCCGCCAATCTAAAAATAACTTGCTCGCAGGTTGCATTTTTTGTTGGCTCTTTTGAGTTTACGGCAAACACGTGGCTGAGTTGAATAATGAAAAATTTCTATTTTGATATATATTTCTTTTGAATCTTAAAAAAGTGGAATGATCTCGTGCAATTACTTCTTTAAAAAGAAACTTTGCAAAGCCATTTGAATGATTTGAATGATTTTTAAGAATATTAAAATGTTGTGAAGTTTAAGGGGTTTTTTTTTTAATTAATAGGAACTCATCACTTTAGTTACAATTTCAAACAAGACAATTTATTTATATATTTAAATGAAATGAAAGTAAATAAATGTGGCTTGGTGTAGAGATACGTGCATCAGTCCAAAAAGGATGGCATACCCCAAAAATTTCATGTTAATCAAACAGTTGATTTGAGCCAAGGCTGTGGGAGGTTTCCTAAATTAGCAATGGAAAGTAGGAGGATTGGTGCCACTGCTACGGTTCCCAACGTTAACTTTAGCAATTCGTAAAAACAAGCCGCAAGCCTTGAGAACATTCTTTTTAAAAAATATTATTATTTAATATTATTATTTAATATTATTATTTAATATTATTATTTTAATATTATTATTTCAAAAACTGATTCATAAACATCTGATTTTGAGACCAAAAGATTAAATCACCGTTATTAAAAGTACCAATGTTTGAAAAAAAAAATTAAGCATTAAAGAGAATTCTTCAATACTTGTTAATTATTGAAATTAATTCTAATTCAATTTGGTAATCATTATTTTCAAAAAAGGTAAATAATTAATCACAATCACCTAAACTAATTCTTTTTACAAATTTCCACATACTGTATTTCCTCTCAATTATATAAAAAATATTCATTCATTCATTCATTCTTTCAACTTCCGCCTTTGATTTAATTTCACCCTTTAACGTTACTCCTTTGTAAATAGATTCAAATGCGCGTATGAAATAAAATGAAATCAATATTTTATTAAAATACCAATAAATAATAGTCTTTCAAATAGGATTTAATAGAAATCATTGAATTACGTGTTGTGGGATCCCAATTAGGAAATACAGGAAACTTAACTCAGATTCTTAGATTTAATTTACTTCATTGACATTTTTGATTTGATTTCAAGTTTAATTATTTTTAAAATAATCAATAAAGATATAAAAGTGTATATATAAAAGTAATGCAGTTTATTAGACTCTTGATGAAAAAAATGAAAATTTTTATTAATATGTATTCCTAGAGTAGTTATCATTATGAAACAAATTTCTCTGTTTATAATTAAAGAGAAATTATAAATTAAGTTAAGTTAAATCAAGTTGAATTTATCTAAAAGTGACTCTCCAAGAAGACGAATAAATCTTTTGAAATATAGCTTAACAGTATTTCACGTGATCAAATACATATTGTATACTTATAGTTGATAATCTGGCTGGTGTGCTTACTAATGCTGTTTCAATATCTCTTTATATATCATATATCATGCTGGTCTCCGAAATGATTGTTGAAGCATTTCTGTCAACAGATCTGAGAGCGGCGAGGAGTACCGCTGATCTGGTGCCCGACTCCTTTGTTCCTTGTTTCTTATCACGGCCTGATAAGCTCTTGTTTTGTCAGTGGTTCCGGTCTTAAGCCCAGGCTCCGAGCGAAGAAGCTGCTATACTCTGTTCAAGCCCTGCTCTCAGACAAATATACACTAAAACCTATTTCAAAAAGACTAATTAAGAATATAAAAGACATAAAAAATATAAAAAATATAAAAAATATATTTTAAAATTATATTATTATCACTTTTATGTGATGTAAATTCATTTATTTATCATTTAAATAAATTAAAAAAACATTTTAAAAATGATTCCCTTTTATAAAAAAAATAACTCAATTGATACTCATGAAACTCCATTATTAAGTGATACTGATACAGATTTAGGTCAAGATTCAACTCATAATACTAATAATAATACTACCACTAATAATAATAATAATAATAATAATAATTTATCTGATAAAGAAATTAAAAAAAATGTATTTTTATTATGTTTTTCATTAATTTTATTTTTCATTTCTTCTGGTTTATCAATTTCTCCAAGAATTGGTCTTTTATTACAAAAAATTTGTTCAAAAATTTCAATTTCAAATAATAATTGTAATAAAACTGAAGCTCAAAAACTTATTTCAAAATTAGAATCAATTTCAACTTTATTAATGTCTTCAATATCTGTAATGGTTTCTGGAAAATTAGGTAAATTATCTGATTATTATGGTAGAAAACCAATAATTTTATTATCAATTATAATTTATTTAATTTCAAAAATTTTTTCTTTTTTTTTTTTATTACCAAATTCTATAATCTCTTTTCATTTTAATTTAATTATTTTAACTAGAATTATAGAAAGTTTTGGTGGTGGAATTTTATTAATCTTAGGTTTATCAAATAGTTATATTATTGATATCACAAATCCAATTCATAGAGTTTATTATCTTGGTTTAATTTTAGCTTCTTTTTATTCTGGTTTTGCAATTGGTCCTTTAATTTCAACTATTTTAATTAATACTTTTAATTCAAATTATTTACCTTGTTATATTGATATAATTTTAACTTTATTTACTCTTATTTTCATTTTTTTTTTCTTACCTGAATCAAATCAAAATATTTTAAAAAATTCTATTCAATTTCAACAAAATCAACAAATTCATCAACAAAATTCATCTGATAATACTTTATTAAATAAATTTAAAAATATTTTAAAAATCTTTGAATCAATTAAATTACTTAATTCAAAACATAAAAAAACAAAAATAATTGTAATAAAATTAATAATAATAGATTTATTAAATACTGCAACTTTATCAGCTGGTGTGATTTTTTTAATATTATTCACAACTTATAAATTAAATTGGAATTCAATTCAAATTGGTTATTATATTTCAATTACTGGAATCTCAAGAATTATATTCTTAATTATTTTTTTACCATATTTTTTAATTTTTTTAAAAAAAATTTTAAATTTTAAAGTTTTTATAAATTCTATTGATTTTATTGATTATACAATTATAAAAATTTGTACTTTTATTACTACTTTATCAATATTATTAATTATAATTTTTTCAAATTATAATTTTATTTTTTATTTCTCTGCTTCTTTTAGTGGTTTAAGTTCTGTAATAACTCCAACAATTCATGGTACTATAATTAAATATCTTAAACAAGATTTAAATAATATTAATAAAACTGGTGAAATTTTTGGTGCAATAACTTTAATTAGAGGTTTATGTATGGTAATTATACCTTCAATGTATTTATTCATATATTCTTTAACTGTTGAAAATTATCCTTCAACTTGTTTTTATATCATGTTTTTTTTTATATTTTCTGCTTTTTGTTTATCTTTAACAATTAAAGTTAAATCTAAAGATGAAAATCAAATTAATAATGAATTTGAAAATAATATTCAAACTAATACTCAAAATCAATTTGAATTTCAACCAGATTTAGAAATATTAGAAAGATAATGGGGAAAAAAAAATTATTAAAAAAATATTTTTAATAATATATACTAATTTTTTAAATAATATTAAAGAAAACTTCTGTTACTTTTGTTATTTCTTCTATTTAACAAATTTTCATATGTTTTTACTTATATTCTAATAAGTTATTGACAGACAGTTAGTATTAGAGATGGTTTGGAATAGAAAAGTTACATTCTTGATTTTTCTTAGGGTCCTTAATATATTGATAATTTTTATTCATTTCAATATAATATCAATGTTTTATAAGAGTTATATCTTAAATATCTTATATAACTTATTAATAAATATAAATAACAAATTTTCGGCATTTGAAATCATTTTGTAAATTATTTATTGACGCAGGTATCCTTTAAATTACGCAAATATAAGTCGGTAACAAGAATTTGAACATCCAATAGAAGTACTTCGGCATTTCATAATTGCTTTCTACTCGGAATCCTACATTTTTTTCAAAAACCCTTGTCAAGAAGTTTTTTTTACAAAAAATGATTTATAAAACAATTCACAAACTTTTTTTCAATTTATCAAAGAAAGGGTTAAAGAAATATAGTATTATCAGAAATCAATCAGGAATCAAAAAATTGTTCTATAAAACTGTCTTTGAAACTATGTAATCCCATTACAATTAAAAGTTCTGTCCTTCAAATATACAGTATATTTGAACCGAATGCAGTAAAATACCATTCGAATTAAATTTAAGCCATTTGTTTAATCAGTTTCAAATGAAATATTATCTTTTTGCTACACATTTTGATATTACTTCCTAGAATTCTTTAATATCAGCAATGCTTTCAAAAGAGAATTATTTCATAAAATGCTTTTCAAGCATCAATAATGAAAGTTTGAAATTAAGCAACGGTTTTATTTTTTTACTGAAAAACCTGCAATATATTCATAACTTCATAGAAAATATAGTCTAATTATAATAATTGTTTTTATATTATCAATGACCTTATATAATGAGATATAGAAAATAAATACGAAAGGCAACATCTCAAAAATAAAAGTTGGATTCGAAAAGTAAATTGATAAAAAGTAATTTACCTAAGAAAACAAATAGGGATAATTTTTTGAAAAACAATAATTGACGGCTCGCTAACAAGAGGTTTCATTCAGGGTTTCTATCGCTGCCTCCTCCTATCAGTCTCCTGGTCATTATTAAATAAATTTAGAATGTTTGAATTAGAATTTTCTTCATTATTCAGTATCATATCACCATTGTTTATATCGTTTTGTTCGGGATTTATTTCTGCGATTTCATTGATATCTCCACCCTCGTTTTCTATACCCAGAACACCATCTGTTCCAATGAATGGTTGATGATTTATGTTTGCAGTGTTAAAAGCTTCTGCAGTATTTGGTGCAGATGTCATTACTGATTCTCTTGAAACTGCAGTAGCAATTTCATTAGAGTCATTTACAGCACTAGAAGAAGATGGAGTTGAAGAAGTAGTTGATTTCGGAGGAGCACACCAGTGTCTATGATAAGGCCAAGCATCTTGCTGACACTTTTTGGAACAATATTTGGTTCTGCGACATCTTCTACATTTAGCAAAATCTCTTGGATGAGCTTCCCATCTACCACAACTAGAATACGCGCATTGACGAACACCACCTCGTACATCATCTTTTCTACAAGAGTTCCTCATAATAACATCTGCCCAATATCCAAAATCAGTACTGAAAAGGCTCCTATTTGTGAATTTTTCAACAAGAGGAAATATATTAACAAAGTCCAATGGAAGTGAAGAGTAATCAAAATCATGCTTGGAAACTATTACTGATTTTTTATTAATATCCCGACAGAAAGGTGATGTATCATCAGGACTTCTCTTGAAATTTTTCTTGTTCAAATAAACTGTTAAATGATTAACAGACGGCATTGATTCATGATGGTAATTTTTAACTGCAGAAGTCACCAAGGGGTATCTTGAATAATTAAAAGGAAGATGTAAAAAATTCTCATGGAAGCCTTCTAAATTTCCTTCTTCAAGAAATTTCGAATAATCATTGTCATCGAAATTATAATTATCATAATTCCATTTGCTTTTCATTAAAGCCTTTTTAGTTTTATAATATTCCAATTTTTTCCATTTAGAAGAACGTTTCTCATACTCTTTTGTTACTCTCACGAATAAATCATCAATCAAAGTTAGCAACAAAATCTTGTTTGTTTCATAAAACAATAAAAAAGCTTCCTTATCATCAATATCATTTTCAAATTCAGTTAAGATGCTTTCAACTTCATCATACTTCCTTGATAAATTTTTTATATTTAGTTTCATCATGTTATCAATTTTTTCGATTTGGGACACACTCTTATAGAAATTAGAAATAATTACACGAGTTATATGACCTATGTTATCATCACTAATACTATTATCTTCTTCTGTATCAATATCGCTAGATAAAGTTGTTTCACCAGGTAAGCTATTAGTCCGACATTTCACACTTCTATTATTCACTAGTCTTGAATTTTTTATATTTTCAAATTCTTCATATTTAAAAATTAGATAGAATAGTTCCAACAAATCATCATCATGTCTCATTTCACATTTCGCTTGATTGCAGCTATACTCCCGAATTGTATTGTCATCAGAAGAATCAAGATTAACAATATCCTCAAACTTACAGTTATCGGTATAATCGTCGGTAAAACTCTCCTCCAAATCGAGTTTTTTTAAATGTTCTAATCGCTGTGCTAGTATATCATCTTCAGAAAATTCATGTCCGATCCAACTATTCTTCAAAAATTTATCCACCTTTTGTTTCTGTTGATGAGATACTATATTCCGAGTAGTAAGCCAATCTCCTCTTTCAAGAACTCCTTTTTGTAAGTCATCGATATACATATTGTAAGTATTTTTTCCATTCGGATAATTCCTCAAAGAAAGCTTTGGAACGATATAACTAAACTGTAAATAATCTTTGAGAGAAGCGTACTTGGATATAAATGCTAATAATTGAAGAGACCATATAATGTCATCATCCTTTGGAATGATTTTACCCTTATAAAATTCTCTTGGTGAAATCATTGTTGTTGCATCAAGTGAGTTTATATGAGAATTACGGATGGTTATATTTTCCAATAAAGAAGAATTTAAATTATTTAAATTAGTAGTATTATTTCTTATATTGAAAAAACTGTCATTATTGCTCAAATTTTCTTCTACTCCTCTTATACTGTTTGAAAAAATATTAGGAAATGAATATAATTTATTCGAGGGAGACTTGCTGTTAAACGAATTGATAATATTCTCAATTGTGGTTTGAGTTCTATTTGAAATATTCTCCGAGTTAATTGAAGGTTGAGTGGGATTATTTTCTCCAAAATTTGAATCAATGCTATTCTTGTTGGAAGATAAGCTAAAATCATTTTCTTTCAAGATGTTGAAAATATTTGATTTGAGCTGTTTTGAGGCATCATTATTTGTTTCTTCTGCACTGTTATATTTTATCGCTCGTTCGAAAAAAAAGTTTTCTAGAGGTATATCATTTGGATTCATAAATGAATCTTGGTTTTCTTCGGAAGTATCTTCCAAAAAAGATGAATCAATAGAATAAGTAGTATTAAAGTTTTCATTAATTGAGCTGATTATTGATTGAATGAAGTGGTCAATATACAGGATAATTTCAGGATTTTCCACTTGGTCATGAAGCACTTCAGAATTGAAATTATCAATAGTATTGTTATTATTATTGTTATTATCGGAGGGATCAAAGTAGGAAAAAGAAACATTTCCTCTAAAGTCCAGTAGTATAGATGAATCTTTCTTACCGAAATCATTATCATTAAGACTCAACGTAGAACATGAATCATTATTGAATATTTCTTGAAGAATATTGTTAATTATATAAAGTCTTCTTATAAGTAAAGAACAATAGGCTCTATGAGTTAAATTTTTCTCACATCTTATATTTATTTCACCAAAATTATTTAATTTGAATATTAAATCTTTATTAATGGAAGATACATTAAGTAAATCTATGGGAATTTCTTCATTACGGACACACTTTAAATTATTGTTTTTCAACCTGGTTTCAATAAAATTGGTATTTTGAATTGATTCTTTTGATTTTTTTTCTTGAAGTAAATTTTCATTACTTTTACTAGAAATGTTATTCATAGTTGTTATTAAAGTATCAAGTAAACTAGTATTGTTATTATTACTATTATTGTTTTTATTATTATTATTATTTAATCTAACATTTGATAATGAGTTGGTTGCAGGATTTGAAGGAAGAACTTCGTTTGAATTTAAAGAATTTGGCAATACTTGAGACAATGAAGCTATACTATTTGATTGAACAGAATCTGATAAGGAGTTAGGATATGAATCTGGACTTGTTTCTAAATTTTTTTCTTCATTTTTATTGATGGATTTATTACTATCATGATCACTAATTTCATTATTACTATTATTCTTATTATTATTATTATTATTATTATTGCTATTGCTATTGCTATTGTCATCATTGTTATTGTTATCATTATTGAATTGATTAAATAGATTTAATTGATTTAATTGATTAATTAAATTATTTTGTATTAAGTTATTTGAATGAAATTGGTTTGAGATTATATTTAAATTATTTTTTGAAAGATTTAAATTTTTTAGATTTGAATTGATATTATTTACAATTTCAGTCATATTTTGTATACTTTTAACTAGATTTGTTAAGAAATTTAATTTATCTTTAGAATTATCAGAAGTTAAATCAATTTTATTTAAAATTGATCTTGTTTTATCTATTGTATTTAACATTTTTGAAAAATCAATATATAAATTATTATAATATTGAATATTTGTTGAATTTATATTTGAATCAAAATTTGAAGTATTTAAAATTGGTGAAATATTATTTAAATTTAAATTATTTTGCTGATTTGATTGAATTGAAGTTAAAAGAGGAGGAGAAAAATAAGGAGAAGGAGAAGGAGTAATTGAATTTGTGTTTGGATTTAGATTTTGATTTTGATTTATGTTACGATTTATATTTGAATTTTGAATTGGAGATGAAATTGAAGATGAAATTGTGGTAGAAGTAGTCGAAAATTCGGTTAAGGGGGATCTTGTTCTATTTCTTGATCTATTTGGTATTGAAATTGGAATTGGCAAAACATTATTTCTTGGATGATAATTTCTATTTGCATTTCTTACTCTTTCTAATAATTCTTCTCTTCTTCTATGTAAATCAGTTAAAGCTACAAAATTTTCTGAATTTTGATTAATTTCATTATTATTATTATTATTACTATTATTATTATTGGTGGTATTAGTGGGTTGAAATTGAGATTGTGTCTGAGACTGAGACTGAGACTGTGATTGATTTGAAAATTGTTGTTGAATTAAATTTTGTTGTTTTAAAATATTATTTTTAAAAAATAAATAATTATCTAAAACAGTTGTAATTATTGGAATTATACCAGATTTAACAATTTTTTTTCTAATTAGTTCATTACCTCTTGTACCACATAAAACTAAAACCTGTATTGCTAAAGTCCATTTCCAACCAATTAAAATTTTTTTTTCAATTAATTTCCTTTTTAAGGATTGAGTTAACATAAATTGATAATTGATTAAAAATTTATAAAAGGAATTAAATTTTAAAGATATTTCAATTGATTTATTAATATTATTATTACTATTGGTAATATCATTATGATTATTATTATTTATGAACTTTAGAATATATAATTTAAATTCATTTTTGAATTTATTAAAATCATCATCGAATATAGATAAATTAAATAAATCATTTGAATTTGAATCTGAATTTGAATTTGAAATTGAGTTGAAGTTTGGAGATAAAAAATCATTATGATTCAAATGATATAAATTGAAGAAATTTAAATTATCATTGAAATTATCAATTTGATTAATATATGAATTTTTTAAAATGTCTATTAATCTTTCAATACCACCATCATTTGAAAGAGTATCTCTTACTTTTGGAGAAGTACTAACTAAAGAAGTTAAATTATTTAAAGAATTTACTAAAACTTTATCATTAGAAGAATCTAAACCTTTTTTATCATACAGAGTTTGAGAGATTGAAAATACAGCACGATTATTTGTTATTGAGAAATTATTTGGTTGTCTCATAATATTTATAAGAGTATAAAGGATTTTTTTAAGATAAATGTATAAGTGTATGATATGATTTAATTTGATATTATATTATATTATGTTATGTGATACGATATTATATGATAAGATTAGGTTAGGGAAATTTGATCAGAAATGATCTGATTTGATTTGAATATAAATTGATTTGATCGAATTGAATTAAAGCAAGTTTAACTAAATTTTGAATTAATCTTGAAAGGAGAAATTAAGTGATGCAAAAGTTAAGCATTCTACAAGAAAAAGGTCGTTTTGGATTTAAATCAACTGCCTTTGAATTACAATTATATTGTTTTATTCTTGATTATCGGTTATTGATATTAATTTGTAAGCAGTATTTTTTATTAGTTAAATAAACAGGAAATACTGCAGAAGTACAAGTAATATATTAAACTGGTCTTGAATAGACTTAAAATAAAGGTATTTTATCTTTGGTATTAATAATGGTAACGAAACAGTGTGTTACTGAGATGGTCTAAGCGCAACGCTTACCAACGGTGCTAAGCTGTGCCGCGAGCTTTCTCCCACCGTTTCCCTCCGTGGGCTCTTCACAACGCCACCCTCCAGAGTGGCAAACAAAAATGCGGCTTGTAAATACATGGCGAGTGAAAAACGTGGCTAGTAAAATATGGTAATTCAAATGTTTTTTAATAAATTTTACTTTTTTAATAATCTAAGATCTCAGATCGAGTCCCACAGTGAGCGTTTATTACTTTTAATTCACTTTATTTATTTATTCATTTATTTGATTGTCCCGATACTACGGATATTGATATTTGGGCTAACAGCAAAATTACTACTTTTTTATTAGCAATGAAAATGATTAGTGCCAATACCACTTTCATAAACCTTATTTAGGTGCTTTTGAATTATATTTCATCATTTTTCATTATAGAAATTAACATTAAATAGTTGTATAAATAAGGATCAAGTAATTGTAGTAATATAATAATAAAAGAATATATTATATTGCTTAATATCAAATAGAAATAATGTCAAAGGCCAAAGAACTAACAAGATTAAATAATTCTTATCTTGATTCTTTAATATCTTTAAATAATTATGATTCTTTATTAACCTATTTTGAAGAAAATTTATTTAATAATTTTACAAATTTTGTAAATCTACCAAATTTTAAAATTTTAAAGAAATTATTAAATTTATCAATCATTTCTCTTCATTATAATTTCAATTTAATAAAAAATTCATTCGATGAATATAAATCTTTTATAAACAATCCATTAAATTTAAGGGCAATAAATATTTTAAATACTTTATTTAAAATTGTATCTTATAAAAAAAATTTAAAATATAATATAATTGATGAAAATGAAGCTGTAGATTATTCACAATATAATATAAAATCTCAAAACGAACAATGTTCAAATAATGAATACGAAGATGAATATCAATCTCAAAGTAATGAGAGTGATAATGAGAGTGAAAGTGAAAGTGAATCAAACAATGAAAACTCACAAGCTTTGGTAGATAATACTCAAAATGAAGATGATTTCGATTTCGATTATGAATATACTGAAAATGCAATAGAAACTGAAAGTGAATCTGAAGATAATGAGAATAATAAAAATAATGAAATAAATGAAAATAGTAAAAATAAAGAAAACCAAATTTTTCAAGATAGATCCCAAATAAATCAAATAGATAATACAAATCAAATATTCAATTATAAAAAAGAATCAATTTTAAATGACAATAATTTTAAAACACCTGACAAAAATAAAGATAAGTTATTTCTTGATAATACTTTAGCAAAATATGAAACTAATACTATAAATAATAATAATAATAATAATAATAATAATAATAATAATAATAATAATAATAATAATAATAATAATAATAATAATAATAATAATAATAATAATAA